>OU342742.1:247956750-248000420 GCA_910589775.1 Avena eriantha | reverse complement strand
AACACACATTCAATGACACTGGTGGATCCATAGGTGGTATGTGAAAAGAACACACATGCAAAATGACTCTGGTTGTTGTTACTAAAAAGAACACACATGCAATGACACTAGTGGATCCATGGGTGGTATTTGAAGAGAGCACTCATTTCAATGTGTCTTGTTGTTGTTAGTAAAAAGAACACACATGCAATAACACTAGTGGATCCGTGTGTGGTCTTTGAAGAGAACACACATGCAATGACACTGGTTGTTGTTACTAAAAAGAACACACATGCAATGACACTGGTGGATCCATGTGTGGATTATGAAGAGAAGACACATGCAATGACACTGGTGGATCCATAGGTGGTATGTGAAAAGAACACACATGCAAAATGACTGGCTGTTGTTACTAAAAAGAACACACATGCAATGACACTGGTGGATCCATGTGTGGTCTCTGTAAAGAACACACAGTTCAATGACACTGGTGGATCCATAGGTGGTATGTGAAAAGAACACACATGCAATGACGCTGGTTGTTGTTAGTGAAAAGAACACACATGCAATGACACTGGTGGATCCATGGGAGGATTGTGAAAAGAACACACATGCAAAATGACTCTGGTTGTTGTTACTTAAAAGAACACACATGCAATGACGCTGGTGGATCCATAGGTGGTATGTGAAAAGAACACACATGCAATGACACTGGTCGATCCATAGGTGGTATGTGAGAAGAACACACATGCAAAATGACTCTGGTTGTTGTTACTAAAAAGAACACACATGCGATGACACTTGTGGATCCATAGGTGGATTATGAAATGAACACACATGCAATGGCACTGGTGGATCCATAGGTGGTATGTGAAAACAACACACATGCAAAATGACTCTAGTTGTTGTTACTAAAAAGAACACACATGCAAGATGACTTTGGTTGTTGTTACTAAAAAGAACACACATGCAATGACACTGGTGGATCCATGGGTGGATTGTGAAAAGAACACACATGCAATGACATTTGAATGGTACGGGTGGATCCATAGGCGGATTGTGAAAACAAATTTTCCCTCTCTCTCTCTGTGTCACAAATCTCACAAAAGCCCAAACGTGTGGAGATCCCAAACATGTGCTCACTCTGGGTGCTATGCCCTGATTGGCTGACACCGATGTCACGCGGATCGTCTCCACCAACCGTTGATCCCATGTGATCCAACGGACAGGATAACCCCTCCCTTCTCCACTTTTTTTATGCATGGTCAATCCGTGCCACCTCTCTATCCGTGCCACCGATACTAAACCCCCATAAACAAGTGAAAATCCATCTATCTAACTAAAATAAATAAAATAAATGATCATATTTCGAAGAAGCCATCATCTTCGTCTTCCGGTTCGTCCTCGTCTTCGTCAACGCCATGGTCCCCGCCATCGCCGCCGTCGGTGCCCTCCACTGACGACTCGACACCGCCCTCTTCCTCGAATAAGTGCGCTATCTCCTCGTCGGAGTCCTCATCTTCCTCCTCTTCGTAGTCCCACGGGTCCACGTCACTCTCCTCGGCTTCTGCCTCCAACTAATCGATGAAAGCCTCCTCGTTAGCCGAGTCAGACTCGTCCAAATAGCTATCTCCTCTCTTCTTCCTGGTCTTCTTCTCGTTCCTCTTCTTGTCCGTACTCGCCTGTGCAACACGCGCCCCCGTCCTGGCTGCTACTTTGCGCTCGTCCAACGCTGCAGGTACCCCACGCTCCTCCTGCGTGGCCGGTACGAGCTCCGACGTCGCGGTGTCCTTGAGTGCCGATGTCGATGGATCCTAGCGCGGTCGGATATGACGTGCTGCCTCAGCAGGCGACTCGTGAGCGCGGACGATGCAGCGAAGAGCCGGGGACGCAAGACGGTCAGTGGACGGCTTTGACCTGCCATTGCCACGGCAAGGGGGCATCGTGCTCGAGGTAGTTGCTCCGAATGGTCGATGGCGGGTACACAGAGTGGGGTGCCGATCTGATCAAGGACGGGCAGTGGTTTCGTCCGTCGTGTCCACGCGTGCATTTGTCGATTATCAAAAAAAGAAGAAGAAGAAAGAAGTAATATCTCGCGTACTGAACATAATTTAATCACAACTAAAGTGGCACAGCGTATTCTAGACTCGTAAATATCCCGTGCGTGCCTGTCACGTGGAGTTCGATGGAGTTGGACGTGTCGACGTGATCGTGCAGCAGTTGCGCGTGTCATTGCCCCATCAACACGTGACACACGCACATGAGATGTGCGCGCCGATTCCCGTGACGACCTCCTGGCTCGCACTCCCCTTATTATATACTAGATTTTGGGCGGCGCCGAAGACCATTGAAGTGTCCATCGCAATAAAGACAAGTCCCATCGATTCCCTACCCCTGCCTTCCTGGCTTCTTTGAGAAGGTAGACCGTATACGGTGGTCTTGTATATTAGTAGTAGTACTACTGGACCACTGCCTGTACTCTTTACTCTTCTCCCACACTAATAATCACTATCTCCTTCATGCTGTCTCTGCCACACTCACCCTGCAAGCCATGGCTCCACTGAGGAGGGGGAGAGGCCAGTCGATGATCCTCGCAGAGAAAAGGGAGAGAAATCGCCGCGAGGCACTTGTTGCTCTACCAGCCACTCAAGCCCACCCTCTCATCGAGGCCCAATCTCCCCCGACAATGGCACCGAATGTTCTAGCAGGCGAGGGCTCCTCCCGGTACGGTCTCCTTATTCTACTTCTTCTCCCTCTCCCTCTCCATCATGATCTTAATCAGCTTCTTCTTGTTTTTCTTCTTCTTCTGGCTCTTCCTCTTCTACGTATTACATATCGGCTGTGGAGCCTGAATCTACCACGACGAGGCGTTGCAGGACCCGTTCGGCCCCGTTCCATGTCTCAGCGAGGTAGCAAATCTCCACGCTGTTATTTCTCCGAGTTATGATGTGGATTTCTTAGATGCTGTCCGCCCCGCATAGGTTTTTCTTCTCTTTTGCGAGTTGTATTTGTTTTCATGAATATGACTGGATCTCTTGGTCTTTCCTTAATACCGCTGTTCATAGATTCACTATGGATTCTTTGTGATTAGGATTAGTTTATCGTGGTCATGAATAGATCTCCAGGTCCATTTTTTAACACTGCGGCCAATAGATTCAATGGGGATTTTTTTTGATCTGTATTAGTATTCACGTGGGACCTGGAGTGTAATTGTAGAATTCCTATTTCAATTAACATGAATGATGCAGAGATCGAAGGCCGAGTACCGTGAGAAGATGGCCGCGATCAGTTCCAAGATTGCCAACCAACATGAGCTTGCACGCTCCCTCACCCAAGGTAATGAGAGCCTACGCAAGCAATTATCTTTGCAGACGGAGATCTCGCTAGATTTTGCACGTGACGTCGTTAGGCTGCAGAAAGTGCTCGAGCGTAACTTGATCAGGCAAGAACAGGCCATCAAGATAATCAACGAGCTCACGGAGGAGAAGAAGAATCTTGTGGAAAGGTGCATTCTCCTGCAGGATGAAGTCAGCGAGGCACTCAGAGGATGCGTCGAGGAAACCAAGGCTACCATCCGAGCCTACCATGACAGGAACCGTTGCCTGGATGCAGTCAAGGAGATGAAGGCGGACATGAGCAGAGGGATCACCGTACTCGAGGGTGTTCGGAAAGAGAACGAGGAGCTAAGGGCATGTCTGGAGGCGTACAGGAGCAATGCCCAAGTCTGATTCCCGTTAGCGGGGACACGAGTACCAGTTTGTCCTCCTCTCCTTTTGTAATGTTTAGGGTTCAGGGAGCAATGCCCATGTCTGCTTCCCATTATAGGGTGCAATAAGAATCCTAGGGCAACTCCTTATCTATCTGGACATGTGTTGGTGTTCATGTTCATGAATGGACACCATGTTCTCTTTCCATATGTATCTGGACATTGGTTTCTTCATTATGAGTTTGCCACTCTCCCACTACTATTTGGTGATATTGGGAAAAACCCACAGCACACTAAAATGCTGATAAATCTTATTTGTCTTCGAAATTGAAATTATGACAGTGCCACTAGTCGATTCATAAAATGTTGATTAGTCCTAGATTGCTTCTTCCTTGAAATTATGACAGTGCCACTAGTCGATTCAGTTAATTATGGAAACTAACCAGCTTGTCCTAGTGAACTGAACAAACCATACTATGTATTTTTGTTGCAGGGAAAGAGGCGAAAGATCGACCAGGACCTGGCGACCTGGCTAAATGACAAGATAGCAATCCAAAGGGAGAAGCGGAATTCCCAGAAACTAGCCTTTGACCAACTACGTGCTGAATTCGCGGTCCTTTCTGACAAGTGCCAGAAACTGAAGGAGTTAAACACCGACTGGGCGAAGCTACACAGTGAAGGTTGCGCCTCGGCTAGGAAGCAGACGGAGATCATGAAAGGGATCTTGAAGGAAAATCGTATGGCTACAGACAAAATTCTCCAATCCGTGACGGAGCGCTGGAACCTACAGCTGAAGCACGACATAGTACTGAAGGAGCTGGCCAATCTTATGGAGGAAAACAGGCAGCTCCGGGCCAGGCTTGCTTGAACACAACATATGTCTATTTAGTACTGAACTGTCTGGTTTATCCTCTGTAGTGGTTATTTTGTAAGCGTGAACTTAACTCTATGCACGATATGTGTGTTCGTCTGAAATTAGTTTGCTCAAGGATTGAGTTTGGCTTAGTTCGGAAAGCGCAACTGCAAGTCTTACAATTAACTAGTTTTAGGCATTGGTACAACATAAATTATTCATCTCGAATTTCCTTTATCCTCTATAGTCTGTCCTAGTTCACCCTCGCGCGCCTTCTTCAGTTCCTTCAACAGATCCGCAATGAAGCACTCTAGCTTCTTCTTGTCTTCCCTGAGCTGATCCCTCTCCTTTTATGCATTATAAATCAGCAACCTGTGACTATCCTGAAGCTTCTTTGCAGTTCCAACAACCAAGCTCCCATCGATTCCGTCAGTTAGCTTTGACTACAAATTCTCGATTTCTTGTTCCAGCTCCTTATTTCGCACCGACAGCTTATAATTTTTTTCAGCTGCATCACTTACATCAGTAAATATCCCCGACCTTTCCAACTCATAAATCTCCCATAACTGTGCCAAACATTTCTTAAGTGCATCTGGCCACTCAAGATCCACACACTCTACTGCTTTACACACCGGGCCAACCTAAAAACACACACACTATAGTGTTATGAACATGCACGATACATTTTACTTCATGTCACAGTTGCACATAATGTAAACAAACCTGATTTGTATAGCCTAAAAACCTTCTCCTAGTGTTACTGCCTTCGAATGCAACATATCTCCTCAGTTTTAGCCCATGGTCACATGGCACTTCTCCATCGAGATCTAGGCCCACCCATTCGGAGTCGTAGATCGTCCTTGGTACCTATAGGTAAACGCAAAGCTGAAATCGAACATGATTGCATGCATATATGGAGCTCAGATCGAGTGATTTACCATTGCCTAACCCTAGCCCGAGAAAACAAAGGAACTCACATCGTGGAAGGAATACTCGATGTCGGAGAGAAGGCTGTCGCTGCTCAACTGGTCATCCTCGCCGTTCAAGGATAGCATGGCGAATGCGACGGCGACGGCGTCGGCGAGAGAGAGAGAGAGAGAGAGAGAGAGAGAGAGAGAGAGAGAGAGAGAGAGAGAGAGAGAGAGAGAGAGTGAGAGAGAGAGGGAGAGAGAGAGAGAGTGAGTGAGAGCAGCCCTTCTATCGCTGCAATGATGACTAAATTGGCATGTTTCAATAGTTTAATGGATACCATGCCCTTTCCCTGGATTACTGTCTCCTGCCTGATATGGATTCTCTTCACACATTCTCATTTCAAATATTAAACCTGCACTCCCTCCATCCCAATTTCATTGCCTAACGAAAACATACCAGTATATTACATCATCCAAAGAAACAAAATCATGTCAACTACAAGGTACTTATGCATCACTTCTTCAGTCATGGTTTCACAAAACATTACATTATAATCTCCCAAGAAACATAACCACAACATGGTTTCACAAAACATCACATTACAATCTCTCAACAAATGTAATCACAGAACCAAGTATATTACATCAACTCAAGAAACAAAATCATGTCGACTACAAGGTACTTACACATCACTTGTCCTGTCATGGTTTTGCAAACCATTACATTACAGTCTCTCAACAAACAAAATAATAGAAACAAGTACAGTACATCATCTCAAGACACATAATCATGTCAACTACAATCTATTTATGCATCACTAGTCCAGTCATGGTTTCACAAAACATTACATTACAATGTCCCAACAAACATAATAACAGAAACAAGTACGGTACGTCATCTTAAGAAACATAACCATGTCAACTACATTGTACTTATGTCTTATTACAACAACGATGGTTTCAGTGAGTGACATGTCCAAAAATCTCAACAGCTCGCACAGCATTATATCGCAATCTCTCAACAAACATAATCACATAAGCACGCTCTAAATGCAACAACAGTCAATATTACAATTATAGGCAGGGGAACCTTGCGGTCCATATGACAAGCCCAGGGTAGCAGCTCTCATCAGATCTCATCAATGTTGACCACCTCATTTTGTTCATCCACTATAGGGGCATCTACATCCACTATAACCTGTTCAACAACATCAGAAATGATACCAAGGAAGAACACCTTCCTGGTTTGCTTCTTTCGCCGCATAATCTGCATAAGATCTTCAGTATCCAAAACATCTATGAATTGCTGCTTCTTATGATGCGACTACTGGATTTTTGCCATATGCTTAGGGCCAATACTGATTTCCTTACCGATTATCTCTCTCATTTCATCAAGAGTTATGTTTTTGGAATCGACAGTGATCTCCACAGTACATGATGAAACTGGCTTATTAACTCCCTCATCAAGTTTTTCCATGTATGAATCCACCTCTATGCGTATACTGAAGTTATCTAGATTAGCATCTATTGGTCCGTATTCTCTAGGAGCAGAAGCTCTGGCAGCAAGATCTCCAGCATTTGCATATATCATCAATCATCGCTTCAACTTTCACCTTACGATCAGCTGCACAACACTCCCAAACCATTTGAAGCTCATGGGAGTGCTCAATTTGCTGATAGGTATCATTCATGTTGCGCCACACCAATTTTGTCCTCTGTCTAGAACCCCAGGGAATTCTAGCGGCAAGCATATCTACTAGCTGCGAAACAGACACAACCTCTTTGCAATTCACAAGCAGATGCACATCTTTCCCGAACACAACCCTCTCGCAACCAAAATCAAGCTTTGCAGTGTACTGCCAAACATGAACTGTGAACTCATATAGGTCACTTGTATCAAAACTGTGCCTAATTTGATTATAAAGGGGAACATTTCAGTTCATTCGATTCTATTATCTCGTAACTAATCTACTTGCAAGATAAGGCACAAATAAGAAAAATTCACCTCTCGATCTTCTCCCTGGTTTTTTTCTTCGAGATCTGAGTGCTGCATCTGCCCACCAGAGCCGAACAATCCGCCGCCGGCCTTGCTTTTCTCTTCAACCCGCTGCTCGTAGGTACCTTGGGAGCAGAATCCTTGCTGCCCTCCTCGCTAACCGGGGCTGAAGACCTCGCCGCTGCTACGCGTTGAGCCCCAGACTTGGGCCCCGACGGACCCTTTTCAGTCAGCGACGTAGCAACAACCTTCGCCTTGCAAGACATGCTGGGCCACCGCCATCGGATTTAGTGTCGGGGGAGGGAGAAAAAAGGTCCTCTGCCGCCGATAGATTTAGGGTCGGGGAAGGGAAGAAAAGGGGCCGCCGCCGCCGTCGCAGCAAGATTCAGTGTCGAGAGTTAGAAAAGTACAGTAATGGATTTGCCCCTACGACACGTGCAGGGTGGCTAAGAAGAGTGACCGGCAAAGGAGGGGCACAGCGGGAACTAGTGTAATGGAATATCCTGACTTAACGGGCGCGATTTGAAAATATTGGGTTTGGCCATCATTCACTCGAAAGACCCCTCTCACCAATTGGCGCCCCAACTTTTCGAATCGCGGTGATAAAAATCAACTTGGGTACCGCGTTGCCTAGCTAGCCCAACTTTTGGGCCGCAAAATGATATTCTCCATGCAAACATATCTGATCACTACCCTACCCGCACCCGACGATCCGCGCACGGCCCTCCACCGCTCAGCTTTGATGAACCTCGGCATGGTAGGATCCTCACTCACGGAAGCAGAACAAGGACTCGCACAAAGGTTCCCACGCCGTCACAACAGTCCTCTGCAAGTAGGACACACTTGGCGATCTCGATCACCACACCAGGCACACCTCGTAGGATCCGAGCCGCGAAGTAGCACAAGAAACGACAACACCTAGCAAAGGAGCAGTGGACCCAGAGACGAAAGCCGCACGCGATGATATCAAGACAAAGATGACAAAGATGACCATGGGCTATGTGGGGCTAGCTGTTTTACATAGAGGATTCGCAAAGCCTCAGTACCCAAAGACTTCAAACTTCCACACGACCGACATAAATATGATGGACTCCAGGAACCCGAAGCTTGGTTAGCAGACTATTTAGCCACCGACAAATTACAAGGCGGCTCCACAACTACTACAATGCAAAGTCTACAACTACACCTCACCGGTGCCGCAAGATCATGGTTGAAGCAGCTACCTGAAGATTCAATTGGTAGCTGGAACGATCTGGAAGATAAATTCATCCGACACTTCCACTCTACATTCAAAATACCAGCATCCTTGGAGCAGCTACGAGCGTGCAAACAAAAATCTAGGGAGTCAATTAGAGCATTCATACAGAGATGGAATATTATCAAAAACTCAGCTGAATCCATATCTGACGAAACGGCCATTGACGCCTTCAACGACGGCCTCCGTCACTGAGAATTCATAGAAGAGCTGGGTCGGGTGAAACCAAAGACATTATCACAGTTGATGGAAAATGGGCTGATGGAGAAGATGCACTACATAATAAATGCGTGCGGTCACCTGAAGAAGATAGGGATAAATGCGGCAATGACAGAAGACGAAGGAACAACGATGGGAACACGAGACCAAGTTATGTCGAAGCAGGTTTTTTGGGTGAAGGTAACAACAGAAACAGCGACAATAATGGCGGATACCGTCAGAAGAGGGACGATGTCGGAGGAAGCCAGTCCGCACATCGATATCAGCAAAGAGTACGAGACCCACCTATGTCCGCAATACAAATGCGGGAAGGACCTTGCAATATGCATTTTTACATTGACTCAGCAGGCAGGCGACAATCTAATCACTTGATGAAAGACTGCCGAACATTCTTGAAGATGCAGGAGTTATGCAACGCAAAGGAAGCCGAAGCAGCAAACCGAGCGTACACATCCACGCCTGGTGCACTAGCTATCGGTGCACCACCAGCAGTTGCACCACCACAAAATTCAAACGATCAAAACAACGAGTACCCCAAATAAAAAGGAACAATGTCTATGATTCAGAGAGGACGTCCACCCAACAGAATTCAGAAGCTTATCACAAGACAAATCAATATAGCAGAAACATGAACATCAGCTGCACCCGAATATCTCCATTGGTCAGAGCAAGAAATCAAATTCAGTAGAGCAGATCACCCACTCCGGGTCCCACGACCAGGTCAATCAGCCCTGATAGTTGAAGCACAAATTGGCGGATTCGATATGAGCAAGGTATTCATGGATGCAGGGAGTAGCATAAATCTGATCTATGCAAAAACGTTGCAAACAATAGGCTATCCCCTGGATAATCTTGCTCCAACAAAAACCTCTTTCCATAGTAGTACCAGGTAAAGCTGAAATTCCTTTCGGCAAAGTTTTTCTTGACGTTGTTTTTGGTTCCAAAATAAATTTTAGGCGAGAAAAACTCGAATTTGAAGTCATGGATTGGCCATCACAATACCATGCAATCCTAGGACGACCAGCCTTTGCACGGTTCATGGAAGTGCCGCATTACGCATACTTAGTAATGAAAATGCCAGCACCAAAGGGAATTATCACGGTACAAGGAAGCTTCACATGTGCGGACAGCTGTCATTAAGAGTTCAACAAAATTTCTGAATCTTTCGGGATGGCAACAGAGTTCGAGTAACTCAAAAGTTCAGCAAACGAACAACCTATGGAGGTACACGCGTCAATCCCGATTAGGCTTTTGACACAGCAAATGACACAAAAGAAGTACAAATCCGCCCCGCCGACGCGACAAAAACAACATTTGTGGCATCTAACCTTGATCTTGCATAGGAAAGCGCGCTCGTCGAGTTCCTCCATGAGCACTGGGATATTTTCGCATGGCTACCTTCTGACATGCCAGGAATCCCCAGGGAACTCGCTAAGCATGCACTAAATTTAGATCCAAAGGCGAAGCCACTAAAATAACCGCTTCGACACTTCGTAGAACCAAAACGCAAAGCCATTGGAAAGGAGCTCCATCGCCTAACCGATGCCAATTTTATCAAAGAATTAACAAAATCAGAGTGGCTTGCAAACCCACTATGTGTTCCGAAGAAGAACACTAGGGAACTTCGGATGTGCGTTGACTTTACTGTGTTGAACAAACATTGTCCAAAAGATCACTTCCCATTGCCGCGAATCAACCAAATCATCGATGCAACCGCAGGATGCGAACGTCTTTATTTCTTGGAAGCTTACTCAGGTTACCATCAGATCAGGATGAAGGAAGAAGATTAGGAGAAAACGGCATTTATCACGCCTTATGGCGTATTCTGCTACACAACAATGCCGTTTGGCCTCAAGAACGCTGGAGCAACATATCAGCGAATGATGCAGAAGTGCCTGGGAAGTCAAATAGGCACAAATGTGCAAGTATATATTGATGACGTCATGGTTACCACAGGGCAAGGATCTACACTGATAAAGGACCTAGAAGAAACATTCAAAAATCTCGACAGGTTTAGCATCAAACTGAATTCGAAGAAATGTTCCTTTGGAGTCCCAGTAGGGCAACTCCTCGGATATTTGGTATCACCTAGAGGAATCGAGGCTAATCCTGACAAAATACAAGCAATCCTCACAATGAAAAAGCCAACAAATCTACGTGGTGTACAACAACTGGCGGGACGAGTGGCAGCTCTAAGTCGTTTCATCGCAAGATTATGAGAAAAAGCGCTGCCATTCTACGCCCTCATGAGGAAATGAGAAAATTTTGAATGGATGGAAGAAGCTCAGCGTGCCTTCAAAGATCTTAAAAGAACACTTTTGACATCTCCTGTCGTCGTGTCACCAAAAGAAAAGGAACCTCTGCTCCTTTATATTGCTGCCATACATCAGGTGGTCAGCATGGTCCTAGTCGTAGAGCGACCCAAAGAAGGAAAGACCCACGGAGTGCAGAAACTAGTTTACTTCCTGAGTGAGGTTTTATTGCCATCGAAACAAAGGTACCCACACTACCAGAAATTAGCATACAGGGTATTTATGACAGCATGAATACTACACCACTATTTCTCAGAGCATCCGATCGAGTGGTCAACGAGGCACCTTTGTCAAGCATCCTCAACAATCCAAAAGCAACTGGGTGTGTTTCTCTATGGGGCATCAAATTATCCCCTCGGGATATCACTTATGAGAAGCACAAAGCAATTAAGTCACTAGTTCTACCGGATTTCATCATAGAGTGGACGGAATTGCAATGTGCGGATCCACCGGACCTTTCTAGCACGTGGACAATGTACTTTGATGGATCAAAAAGAATGGAGGGAGCAGGAGCAGGAGTCGTACTGATATCACCTCAAGGCAACAAAATGTGCTATATTATTCGGATGAGCTTCACAAACGCATCCAATAACGAAGTGTAATACGAGGCCCTGTTGCACGACATGTGGATGGCCAAAGCTTGTGGTGCAACTCGCCTAAAAATCTTCGGAGATTCTGATCTCGTGGCATAGCAAGCTATGAACAAATGTGACGCTATCAGCGAAAATATGGTTACTTATCATGACTTATATAGTATCATGGAGGCTCTATTTGATGGGTGTGAAGTATCACATATAGGAAGAGCAAGCAATGAGGAAGCTGACACTCTAGCAAACATCGGATCATTGTGTATACCAAGACCACCAGGAGATTTTTGGGAGGAGATAGTGGAGCGATCGATCAAAGTGAAAAGAGTCTCCGAGGTCGTAGCACCAAAAACAGGGAAAAAGAAGCATCCGCAAAAAGAGTTTGGGGCTCCTTCAGAAACCAAGAACAGTGAAGAAGCCATCGAAGAAGAAGAACAAGAAATCAAAGAGGTTATGCTAATTGAGCCAACATGGATGCAGCTGTATATAGCATATATGACTAAAGTAGAGCTGCCAGAGGACGTGATAGAAGCTCGGTGAATCACCCGAAGATCAACGGCTTACAAGATAATCAAAGGAGAACTATACAAAATAAGTGTTTCGGGTGTGCTGCAATGGTGCGTAACACCCGAAGAAGGAAAAAAATATACTAAAAGATATACATGAAGGAGTCTGTGATCACCATGCTAGTAGCCGAGCGATTGCCGCAAAAGCATTCAGGGCAGGATTTTATTTGCTCACTTTAGTACAAGATGCAAAGGATATTATTAGAACATGTGAGGAATGTCAACGATTCGCAACAAAACCTGGAGCACCCACCGCTGAGCTGAATCCCATACTGTTGGCTTGGCCTTTCGCTCAGTGGGGACTCAACATGGTGCGAAAACTTCACAAATCATCGCCAGGAGGACACGTCTTTCTGTTAGTAGCAGTCGACAAATTTACTAAATGGATTGAAGCAATGCCTGTCACCACCCAAGATGGAACCTCGGCTGTGAATTTTATCAAATCCATAGTTTTCGAATTTGGTGTATAATGACCCACAAGTATAGGGGGTGTATCGCAGTGTTTTCGATAAGTAAGAGTGTCAAACCCAACGAGGAGCAGAAGGTGCTGGCTAGTGGTATGGATCAGGAATTCTCTGCAAATACTTAGCAAACGGATTTTTAGGGGTTTTTGATAAAGCAAGTAAACAAAGTACGAGTAAACAAAAGACAGTAGGAATAAATGCAGCAAGTGGCCCAATCCTTTATGTACCAAAGGACAAGCCAGTTGTATTACTTAAGATGACCAAACCTTCTCGAGGACACATGGGAAGACTGCCAAGTGCTTTCGCTTCATATAGTTGATTAATCTTCTTTAGCTTGCGAAGTGTTGTGTGGGTGAACCTGTGCTAATGTACCGACCTTCCTAGTACTAATACATACTTATGATTATACCCCTTGCAAACATCCGTAAGTACAAGAAAGTAATTAAGGTAGAAACCTAACCACAGTTCTAAACTCTAAGACCCTTACGTCCCTTGTGCAATGGTTTCCTAACAAGGGTTCAGGTTTCTGTCACTCCGGCAACCCCTACGATTAGTAGCCAAATACACAATGCATTCCCCTAGGCCCATATAGGTGAAGTGTCATGTAGTCGGCGTTCACATGACACCACTAGAAGAAGTACACCACAACTTAAATATCCAACTATTGAATCTTTCTCAACACAATTCCACTAATAACAACATGACTTCTCCCATGTCCTCAAGAACAAAACGAACTACTCACAAGACATCATATGGATCATGATCAGAGATGGAATAATGATGTATAACAATCTGAACATAAACAATAATTCAATGGTTCCACTCAATAGCATAGACTACAAAGACTAATCAACACCGGGAAAGTTTCCCCTAAGAACTATGCAAGATTCAACCCAATTGTTACAGCAATATGGAGATGGTGATGAGGGTGGTGATGGTGATGATGGTGGTGATGATGATGATGATCCCGATGAAGTCCAGCTTGATGGTGGTGTTGATGGCGACAATCTCCCCTCTCCGGGAAGGAATTCCACCGGCAGAAATCTGTCTGCCGCAGGGATCTTTCTCTCTTGGTGTTTGCTGCCCCGCCGAGGCGGCGGAATCTTTCTGTGGTCGCTCCCTCGAGTCTTAGGGTTTCGGGAGGATAATATACACCAGAGGGGAGTGCTAGGGCTAGACCAGGGCGGCCACACCACCTGGTAGTGCGGCCCAGGGTGGCCCGCGCCAGGGGGTGGTGTGGGCCCCCTGTGGCCCATCTCCAGCCCCCCTTCTGGCTTCCTTCGTGTTTTGGAAAAATAGGATTTTCCGTATATTTTCCTGGATTTTCTGATCCTCGCGAATTTTGCCTCTAAACATCACCTTTTCCATCAGAATCCTGACTGCAGCGGTCCATGCTCCAAAATTCATCAACCATGCAAAAACAGATGAAATAACGTAAGTATCACCTCCCAATATGAAATATATCAATGAATAACAGTAAATTATGACATAGAATAATGATGCAAAATGGACGTATCAGTGTACCAAACAGCATCATCATGGACAATGGGACCAACTTCACCTCAAATGAATTCAAGGAGTATTGCCAAGAGATGGGCATCAAAGTAAACTATGCTTCGGTAGCTCACCCGCAAACAAATGGATAGGTCGAAAAATCCAATGGATTAGTTACCGCTGGACTCAAAAAGAGACTACTGGCACCACTTGACAGAGCAAAAGGAGCATGGGTGGATTAATTGCCATCTGTGTTATGGAGTTTACGTACAACTCCAAATAATTCAACGCAAGAAACGCCTTTCTTTTTGGTCCACGGTGCGGAAGCCATGCTTCTAGTTGAAGTGTCACATGAATCACCAAGAGTAGCTGCATATAATGAGGAGGAATCACGAGAAGAACTTGAAGATGATGTAGATGCACTTGATGAAGCTCGAGATGAAGCCCTCCAAAGAGCAACTATGTACCAGCAAACCTGTGCAATTATCATAGTAGAAGATTGCGGCCTAGGTCCTTCGCAGTAGGGGACCTAGTTCTTCGCCTCAAGTAAGATGGCCACAAAAAGCTAGAATCTCCATGGGAAGGACCATAGATCGTCACAGAAGTTATTCCCAGAGGAGCATATCGACTACAAGACAAAAAGACATGAGTAAATTACTCAAATTCGTGGAACGTAACACAGCTACGACGCTTTTACGCATAAGATTTTTTGAATATGATAAGAGTCAAAGTTCGGCTTATCAGCCAAGATGTCAAGGAGAAAAGGCTAAAAATAGCCACGCGCTAAAAGAATAATGTATCGTTGATTTCGTCCTTGTATATAAAGAGATAATTTATTTGTACCTTAATCTTTTTTATGTTCAAAAAGATCAATACTTTCCATCGAGCTAACATCAACTATGAGCCTATGTCCAGATATAGGTATCCGAACATAGCCTCGGGGGATACTCCCATCGGGAGCGCTAGCGCGCACCCGATAGAAAATCCATTGTGTATGAAGTTGCAAAACATAAAACCTTTTTAAAGTTTTACACTAGTGTATCCTCAAAAAGGTGTTACTCCCATCAGGATATAGTGTAAAATAATAAAATTATCTGATATAATCAGAAAAGTTGGTGGCCCAGCAGGCCAACCGCCAATCAAGCTAAAAATCTTGGATCACGCTCAGACATGGGAAAAAATCCAAATGTCGTGTTCAGAAAAATGAAGGTAAGACCCCAGGATTCATCCTGTGTGGCCTGGTAATCGCACAAGAATGCGCTCTGCCAGTAAAAATCCGTAACAACAATACGATGAAAAATCCCGACGGGTGTCGTCGGATTGAGGACAAGTACGCCATGAGGGGGTCCTCGAGGCGAGCGGAAGAGAGGGGTGTGAGACGTACGGTATTCCGGGACGGTGAGCACACAAGTTTACCCAGGTTCGAATCCGTCGGCTTTGGAGGAATCCTACTCCTGCTAGCAATCCAGTAATACGGCAGGGCCGGAATATGGGTTACAAGGGTTTCGCCTGTGCGAGTTGAGGGTCTAAAGTATTGGGTGCCCTAAAGGCTCTCCCTAGGACGGCTTATATAGATATCCGGCCTAGGGTTTACAGGGGAGATCTATTCGGCTACGACTAAGAGTCGGTTACAGAGTACATCTTGAACTACAAGTAACATTATGGGCCTAAGTCGGTAAGTCTTCTGGGCCTTCCCGTAGCCGGATTGGACTCCGTCTTTCTCCCTGACTGGGCCGCTCGTGAAGCAAAGCTCTAACCCGAAGTGGGCCACCCTGGTCAGTGAGGAACTGTGAGGATACCCGGAAAGTATATCCCCAACAGCAGCCCCTGGAGGCCTCCAAGATCCAAAGTCGGATTTATCATCGTCTAGCTTGATCTTCGGTTTGCAGAATCTTGAAGGGTTCCTGAAACTTCACAACAAAAAATACGATCCGGGTCTTAAAAGTAAGTCGCACCGATCAACAGGTTTACTCGGATATTCCAGCTTGATTTCAAACTAAGCCTGAACTTGGTTTCTAACGCCATCTGACACAAGTCATGGTCAAATCACGTCATCTGACAGGCATGCCATCAGAATGACCGTTGGTGGGTCCGCGGTTTGCGGAACCGAGGCGCCATTTCAATGCGTGCGTGGAGATCAAGGAGACGCAATCATCGCGTGGGTCCGTCCCAGTTCTTTCCACGATGCGTGGCGGTTACACTATAGCATTTGCACGAATCTTGGCGCAGTTAGGTGGATATAAGGGGTTTGGATTTTTCCTTCTCCTTTCCACCAGTCCTTTGTCGTTTCCTTTCTTCCCAATCCTCCTGTGCACACAGAGCCTCCTCTTCCTCCCCCCACAGAACTCCCAGCACCTCCCCTTTTAGGCCATCTTCTCACCGGAGAAATGGCTTCGTCTTCTTCCTCCGGTTTGGCGGCAGCGGTGGCGGCGGCGACGACGGAAGCAGCTGTGGAGAAGGAGAGCTTCCGGGGAATCTGGATCCCCTGCGCCCTCAACAAGGAGGGCCTCAAGAACGTGGAGAAGGAGGGGCTTCTCGTCACCGGCGACTGGCGGAGCGGCTCCGGTGAAACCGTCCCCAACCCGCGCGACGACGAGCGGGTCCACTTCGGCACCCACGTTGATAGAGGTCTGTCTTTTCCTTCCTCGGTGTTTTTCTCCGAGGTGATAGATCATTACGGAGTTCAACTCCATAACCTTCCTCCCAACTCTCTCTTAGAGATGACTGCATATGCTTCGCTTTGCGAGGGCTTTCTCGGCATTAGGCCGAGTTTGACTCTCTTCCGGTACTACTTTCATGTCCGTAGAAACTCCATCACTGCCGGTGTTCCTTACATCACCGGCACTATCAGCTTTTCACTTAGACGTGACCGGGCCTATCCCAAAATTCTAGCCAGTGACTCGGTCAAACAATGGCCAGCCACATTTTTCTATCATAGGGATCTTCCGGCTCCTGACAAGGCTACTGGTTTGCCGGCTTTTGTCGATGGAGCCGCCATGGCCCAACCTTCTTGGGATGAGGCTGCTCTGGCTCTCACCGACGATCTGATCCTCGCTAAGAGGCAGATGGAATATTTAATCAAACACAAAGGTTTGAAGGGATCCGACTTGGTCCAGTGATGGGTGTCTCGTCGGATCCAACCCCTTCGGTACCACGGGATCGACTGATGCACTCCATCACGTCATCCAAAAAAGACTCCCTCCGCATCCGCCCCAAAGCCTACACCACTCAAGGCTACATAAGCCAGATCAAGTGGCTGATCAAGGAGCGGATCGAGAGGAGAATTCCGGAGGTTTCTCTGGATATCCACACGGCGGAAAACCCCGTAGTGCCGGTAAGTTTCCATCAGTACACCTTTTTATGTGTTTCAATCTTTGAGTTACACTGCAATACTGATATGTTTTCTTGTTTTCAGCTTAATGACCTCCCCGAGTCGGAACTTGCTCCGCTCGAAGGATATCCTCCTAAGTTTTCTCAGGAGACAGAAGTGGTCCCATTGCCGGACCTTGCGCTCAAGAAGCGCAAAGCTCCGACAGTGGCTGTTGGCACAAAGGAGGTGCCTATCATGAAGAGGTAACTTTCAATCACAATTTCTTTCCGAGATGTAATGTTTCCGACTTTACTACATTCTCAGAGCAAAGCCACTCATCAAGGGTAAGGGGAAAGGGATTCCTTCGAATCCCCTACGACAGACGAAGCTCACCATAGCTTCTCCTGCCGTGGCTCCTCCGACTCCTGCCCCTCAACCTTCTGCAACTCCGGCGATCACTCCTTCTCCGGTGATTGCAGAAGGTCCGGCTCCTCCAACAGAGCCTGCGATCCTTGGGTCACAAACTGACATCACCATGGGTGCGTCAGATCAAGATAAGGGTGAACCCTCTTCGAGTAATGATCCGTCGGCATAAACCTTCACCGAAAACCTCATCAGTAATCCAGGACTTGCCAAGTTTGGCCTATCTCGGAAATCTGCCGAAGAAATCCAGCGGCTCGCTAGGCAAGTCCTGGAGAAAAGCCATCTATCTGCCGAAGAAGAAGCGCAAGAAGCAGAGGATGTCAAGTTCTCTGACCTTCTTGCCCAAGTCCGCCTTCACGATGAGAGGATTAGGATTGGCGAGCTTCCAATAGCCCCAGTGATCCCTCTTACTCTTGCCGAGAAGGTGGCCGCTCAAGCGAACGCGGGTTTGGATAAACTCACCCGCGAGCAATATGTAAGTCAGAATTCCAACTCTTGTTTTTCCATTATGTTATATCATATCCTCTAGCCCCCAAGCATGAAGTAGGATATATAATCCGAGTTTATGCTTCATTGGGATGCCAAAGAACGAACTAGTGTAGGCCCCAAGGCTCGTGCTGATATTTAGCAAAAATATTAGCCCGAGTCTTAAGTAGCTTTCTGACCTTGGGTATTCTGACTTACAGAAAGTATGTTCCTATAACCAGGAATTACTGACCAATGTCCGCGATAAGCGGAGAGAGATCAAAGCTCTCCGACTTAAAAATGCTGAGCTTAAAGTAGCCAAGGATGAAGCCAAAGGTAAACATTCCGAGATTCAAACCTTGTCTTTGCTTTTTTCAATGTCGAATTTTTCTGAACTATTGTTCTTTTTGACTTACAGCGCTGGTGAAACAATCCGTGGCCATGATTGAAGAGGCCGAGAACCTCAAGACCTTGGTGGTGGAGAACAAGGGACTTCGCCAAGTGCTGGATAAGCTCAAGGCGGATCATGAAAGGAGCATAGCTCAAGTCCTTGAATCCTCCTCCATGGCCACTTATGAGCGTGATCGCCGGATCTCGGATAAAATAATCTCGGATCTCAAGAATGATCTTGGCGGCGAGAAGGACATGTCCCAGGCGCTCCGGGCTGAACTCCAGAGTCTCCGGGAGGAGAAGACCAAAATTGACGACGTCATTTTTGGTACGTTCCATCTGTATGACTTATCTTTTTCTTTGACATTTATCAATGTCGGATTTTTCTTAACTTGTTTTGTGTATAGGTCCTCTGAACTTGACGGACTCTTCCTCCTCCGAGCCTCGCACCCACCGGCTTACCCAAGTCGATGACATGCTTCATGACTTCCGCCAGTCCCTTGAGGACGTCGGTGAAGCTCTCAAGATTCCGGACAGGCCAAGCATGTCGGATTTTCAGGTGCGAGACAAGGCCAAGGAGATGTCGCAGCTTGTTCAGGACTGGAACATGTCCTACGCGCGGACTGCTACGCAAAACGCTCTCACCATGGTCATGAGCCACCATGGAAACATGGAGATATGGCAAGTGACCAGAGGGTACTGCAAGGTAGACAAAGATGGCCTGGAGCAGGACCTTCAAGCCATCATGCACTCCTACGCCGGATATGGGTGTCACATGGCTGATTTGACCAGCTACGAGATCCCCTTCTTCACCCGAGTAGCTACTCCGCCTCCTCCTCCAGAAGAAACCGAAGAAGTTTCCGACAATGAACGCACCACCTCAGATGCGGACATCTCGGAACGATATCAAGGCGGAGTAACCAGCGAGCCGGCAACTCCTTCATCTCCTCCTGTATCATAGATTAGAAACTTTTTGTATTATTCCAGAACAATATGATGCGTTTGTAAATATGTAGTACTTTAACTTTTGCTAGTGCTAAGCTTTTAATCTATTCAGCACTTTTCGGCTTTGAATTTTTTTTTGTGTGCCTAAAATGTTTACATAAGCACTTGTACTTTTTCGTCTCTACTTACCGTTTATCGGGCTTTCCGCCTCGTCCCTTTCGTGAGCCGGCTAAACCTTCTGCCGGAAACTTTTCCAAGAAACGGAGCTCAATTGCTAAACTAGTTTAAACTCGGAAACAAAGCCGGCTTCCAGTACCAACAATTCACTATTCGGAAAATGCCCGCATCCAGCAATTAGATAAATAACCAAAGTAAAGACTAGAAATTTTAGAGTTATACTCGAAGGTAGCAATTTTAGAATCGGAAATCTAAACCAGAACGAACATGAGCATAAAGTACTTTCAAGCATTCTGGGATTTTTGACTATGACATGATCATTTGGAAATAAGATGGTAAAAACTTCTCAGAAAAACATGAGGCAACCAAAACTTTTATTTCTCATAGAACATGTACATATATATGATTACAAAGAATGATAAACTAAGAATAAAAGGGACGTAGCTGAGCAATATTCCATGGTCTGTCTAACTCATCCGGATTTGTACTGCCTCCAGCTCTCTTTCTCTTCTTAGTAGCAGGTCTTTCTTTGACTGGCCTCATGTCAGTTAAGTAGTACGATCCATTGTGCAATACTCGACTAACTAAAAAGGGCCCTTCCCATATTGGGGAAAGTTTGTGCTTTCTTTGTTGCACAAGCCGGAGAACCAAATCACCTTTATTGAACGATCTAGTTCGGACCCTCTGGCTATGATACTTGCGTAACTTCTGCTGATAGGCTGTAGATCTCATTTCAGCAACGACGCGAACTTCTTCGACTAAGTCGAGATCATTTTGTCGAGAAAGCTCGGCATCCTCTTCGATATACGCGGCCACTCTAGGAGAAGTATGAATCAAATCACTGGGAAGAACTGCTTCTGCGCCATAGACCAAGAAGAAAGGTATGTATCCTGTTGACCTGTTTGGAGTTGTTCGTAAACTCCAAATTACAGAAGGTAATTCCTCTGCCCAAGCCCCCGTAGCACGTCGTAGTGGTGCTTCGAGTCTTGGTTTCAGGCCTTGTAAGATTAAACCATTTGCCCTTTCGACTTGTCCGTTAGCTTGTGGATGTGCGACTGACGCAATGTCAAGCCGGATATTTTGCTCGTCGCGGAATTCAGCCAGTTCTCCCATAGAAAAGTTACTCCCGTTGTCCGTGATAATGCTATGCGGGTAACCATACCGGATTATAACATCCTCGAAAAATCTTTTGGCTGTTGCTCCATCACAACTAGTGACGGGTTTAGCCTCAATCCATTTTGTGAATATATCCACCATCACTAAGAGGTGAGTGAATCCACTTGGAGCTCGTTTAAAAGGTCCTACCATATCAAGTCCCCTAGACCGCAAAGGGCCATGTTATAGGTATTGTTCGCAGCTGATCAGCCGGAACATGAGCTTGCTTGGCGTACTTTTGGCAGCCTTTGCACGTCTTGACTAATCGTTCAGCATCTGCCTGAGCTGTAAGCCAGAAAAATCTGTGTCTAAAAGCTTTTACCACTAAAGATTTGGCTGCAGCGTGGTGACCACACTCGCCTTCATGGAATTCCCTTAAGATTTCCACACCTTCCGGAGATACACAACACTGAAATACCCCAGAAAGACTCCGTTTATGGAGCTCACCTTTAACAATAGTATAGGCTTTTGCTCGTCGGATAATCTATCGGCTCAGCACCTCGTCTTCGGGTAATTTGCCATCTACCAAATAATCGAGGTAGGGTTGAGTCCAGCTGGGAATTACAGCCAGAACTGCTATCAAAGATGAGTCGGATTTGGTCGGATATTCCTCATCTACTCCCTTTATCGAGGGAACTTTGAGGTGCTCTAAAAACGTGCCATCCGAGACCTCTTTCCGCGCAGAGCCTATCCGAGATAGTGCATCTTCTTCCTCATTTTCTGCTCGAGGGATGTGTTGAACTTCAAACCCTTCAAACAATTTAGATAGATCATCCACGACAGCTTTATATGCTGCCATGTGTTTATTGGCATTACAAATATCCGACACTTGTTGAGCAACAAGATCTGAATCTCCGTAACACATCAAACGTCGGATGCCAATATCCTTAGCAATCCAGATTCCATGCAGCAGTGCTTCATACTTGGCAATATTGCTTGTCGCTGTGAAGTGGATCTGCAACACGTATAAAAGTTTATCTCCTTGGGGTGATTTGAGCACCACGCCAGCCCCCTCGAGCCTTAGACCCATCAAAAAAGAGGGTCCAATATTCCGACTCAGGGAGGATCATGTTCTCCTTCGTCTCTGTCCAATCAGCGACAAAGTCAGCAAGGATCTGGAATTTGATTGCTGTTCGGGGTTTATACTCAATATTGAAAGCTACACGCTCTATGCCCCATTTGGCGACGCGTCCTGTGGCGTCACTGTTGTTGATTATATCTCTCATGGGAGCTTTGCTCACGGTAATTGGATGCTCCTGAAAATAGTGTCGCAGCTTACGAGATGCTAGAAAAACACCGTAAGCGAACTTTTGATAGTGCGGATACCGCTGTTTTGATTTTGTTAGGACCTCGCTGACAAAGTACGTCGGACGCTGCACCAGGTGCTCCTGATTTTCCTCTGGTCTCTCCACCACCATGACGATACTAACGACCTTATTTGTTGTGGCAATGTAAAGCAACATCGGTTCCTGAGGTTCCGGCGCTGCAAGGATAGGAGCAGATGAGAGTACTTTCTTCAGGTCTTGTAGTGCAGCTTCAGCTTCGTCAGTCCAAACAAAATCCTTGGTCTTTTTCAGGAGTTTGTATAATGGTGCGGCTCTTTCACCAAGACAGCTTACAAATCGACTGACCGCAGCGATGCAGCCAGTTAATCTTTCTACGTCCTGCAGGCGAGTTGGCCTAGAAATATTGAGTATAGCCTTGATTTTTTCTCGGTTCACCTCTATGCCTCTTTGAGACACGATGAAACCTAACAATTTTCCGGCTGGTATTCCAAAGAAGCATTTCTTCGGGTTAAGCATGATGTTGTATTTTCATAGATTGGCGAACGTCTCCTCCAAGTCGGAAATCAGTGTTTCCTTCTTTTTGGACATCACCGCTATATCATCCACGTATGCATGTACATTGCGTCCGAGTTGGTCATGGAGGCAACGTTGCATCATGCGCTGGTACGTAGCTCCTGCGTTCTTCAGCCCAAAGGGCATCGTAACAAAATAGAAGGTTCCGAATGGGGTTATGAATGAAGTTTTGACTTTGTCTGATTCCTTCATCCGGATTTGGTGATAACCAGAATATGCGTCAAGAAAACAGAGGAGTTCCGAGCCTGTCGTAGAATCGATAACTTTATCAATTCTAGGCAGAGCGAATGGATCTTTCAGACAAGCCTTGTTCAAGGCAGTATAATCAACACACATCCTTAAATCAGTGGTGTCCTTTTTAGGGACCATTACAGGATTGGCCGACCACTCAGTGTGGATGACCTCTTCTATGAATCCGGCTAACTCGAGCCATGCTAGTTCCTTAGCTATTGCCTTACGCTTTTCGTTGCCAAACCGTCATAAGGACTGTTTGACGGGTTTAGCATTCGGTTTTACATTTAGAGAGTGCTCGGCTAGTTCCCTACGTACTCCGGTCATGTCAGATGGCTGCAATGCGAAGATATCTTGATCTGCTTGGAGGAACTCGGCGAGCACGCTTTCCTATGCGCTACTTAGGCCTACGCCTATCTGGGTCACCTTGTAGGGGTCATCATCCTTCAACGGCGCTTTCTTCGTCTCTCCTGATGCCTTGAACTCCGGATTTGGCTTTGTCACCTCCTTCTTTGTTGCGGGCATCTCGGACGGATCTATGCTCTTCTTGATCTCTTGGTACTCCTAGGCGTGCAGCACGGCTTCGGCAAAGGTGGCTTTTCCATCCTCGCACTCTCGCGCCTTCTTCGGGTCTCCCCTGATGGTGATCACGCCGTTGGGACCTGGAATTTTCATCATATTGTAAATGTAACACGGACGAGCCATAAAATCCCAGTAAGCCGGATGTCCGAAGATAGCGTGGTATGCGCTCTTGAATGGGACCACTTCAAAGGAAAGTGCCTCCGTCCGATAATTCTTTGGAGTTCCAAACGTAACATCCAAAGTAATCTCTCCCAGGAAATTAGCTTGTCATCCTGGGACAACTCCGTGAAAGATCACAGAGCTATGGTTCAGCTGGGTCTCCGAAATCTTCATCCGGCGTAGTGTTTCGACATAGAGAATATTGATGCTGCTACCACCGTCCATGAGGGTCGTGGAAAAAACCATAACCGTCAATAAGTGGATTGACGATTAAGGCGTATTTTCCTCGCATGTGCAACTTAGGCGGATGATCAGCGCGGTCAAATGTGATTGCCACTTCTGACCAGTCCAGATATTGAGGGACAGCCGGAACTATTGCATTAAGCTCGTGGAGAACTGCTTTCTTGACCTTTGCTGGTTGAGATCCGAGGAAGGTGACGTAAGTGTCCTTCTTGGCGGGAAAAGTCTTCTTCCCTTCCTACTTGGGATTTGAAGCATCAGCTTCCTCCATGTCGGAATCTTCCTTGGTGTCTTTGTCATTTTCGGGATTTTTCTTTCCCTTCTCCCGCTTAGCTTTGTAGCCCACGGTATCATCTCTTTTAATGTCGTCATTGAAACGGCATTCAGGGTTGGTGTGGGACGAGACCCCATTGGTGTCTAAGTGATGCACACATGGGTTATTGGCAATGTCGGCCCAAGAGTAGGTTTTTCCTGGTTGCTTTTCTCCTCTACCTTGGACCCTTGAAGTCCCACGACCATGCCCGCGGCCTCCACCACGTCCTTCTCGTCCTCTAGACCCGGAAACAGTAGTAACCACCGCTGTTTTCGCGTTGGGTTTTTCTTCCGAGGTATTTTTGCGCGTCTGAGCTTGTTGCTTTGTTTTTGCTGACTAAGGTACAGCTAGGACATTGAGTAATCCCTCTGCATCGTGTCTGCATCTGCATACTTGCTCGATGTTTCTATCATCTCTCCCAAATCAATGACCTTGTCGCACTTTAAGCGGTGTCGTAGTAGACCAATTGGGAGCCCTGCAATGAAAGCTTCAATCGCAGTTTGATCGTTTACTCCTTCACAGGAGTTCTTGGTGTCAATCCATCGTCTGAGATAATCTCGGCAAATTTCTCCGGCTTTCTGGGTGCAACGTTGTAGGTCTCCGACCGAACAGGGCCTCAGATATGTGCCTTCGAAATTCCGAAAGAATGCACTTTGCATATCATACCAGTTATGGATGGTGTTCTCCGGAAGTTCATTGAGCCATGATCGTGCCGTCTTCCGCAGCATAAGTGGGAGATATCGGGTTGCGACCAGGCTGTTTCTGCCTTTGGCGATGCAGCAAGCTTGGAAAAAATCCTATAGCCAAGTGTCTGGCCGAGCAATGCCGTCGTAGGCTTGGATGTGTCTTGAGATAGAAAATCCTTCCGGGAATCTTGTAGCTCTTATGCGTGGTCCGAAGCACTTTAGGCCCACGTACATGTCATCGTTTTCATAGCGCCACGCCTCTATGTTGGAGTTGATCCTGTGCCTTGCGTCGTTCAGGGATAGAGATCGTCTCGAATGCCGGCTGTGGCTGCGGTGCCGTGGAGCCGGACTTCGGCTTCTGCCACCACCTCCTCCACCATGTTGTCCTCCTTGCCCTCCATGGGGGCCGTTGTGATGACTGTGTGGTGGAGAGGGTGGTGCAGCTGGATAGTTTCTGGCTGATTGCCGGCCTCCATCCGGAGCGTCATTATTCTGGTTCCGGGGAGGATCTTGACTACGACGAGCCCCTTGCCGGCTTGTACCAGCATGGTGTCCGTTGTTTCTTCGTCCGTCGTTCCCACCATGGTGAGGCTCAGCCGGACAGCTTGTGTGTTTAGGAGGTGGCATTTTTTGACGGTCCTCCTCCCGTCGTTTTTCTTTATCTTCTCCCCTTCGATCGTTAGATTCTCGTCGGGGAGTGTTCGTCGGATTCAGGGCAGCAATGGCATCTTTCTCGGCCGCTAGGGCGACGTTGCTCCAGTTACGTGAAGTTCTGTGATGCTGTCCTGACAATCCCGTTCTTGAATAGTTGTCTTCCCGGTGTTCGGGGTGATGATACTACGCCCGGACGTAATGGGATCTTATGGCAGACCATGCCGAATCCATGCAACATTGGTCAGAATCCGAGACCAGTTTTTGACTTCCAGACAGGGCAACCTTTTGCTGCTCCAGTCCCTTGTTGAGTAGTTTGATACCCAAACGGATCTCCTCCGGTCCTGGATTAGCCGATAGAATTTCTCGGGCTGCCACGGTATTCTGTACTGGTGTTGGGTATACCCAATCTCCGTAGCTATCTTTCCGTGGCTTCCCCATCTCATCTCCAAAGAGGACGGCACGGACACATGGGAATTGGTTGTCATCTATGTGACGCTTTCGTGTCTTCTGGTGTAACCGAGACATGTAGTCCTTGTTTGACATGCATTTCTTCTCCACCTCGATGTTTTTGGCTTCATCGAGGAGTTGTTGACGACGCGCTTCTAGGGCCTGTGCCCTTTCGGCAGCTCATCCGCAGTAAGTTCTGCGGCTGTAGGGATAGGTGTGGTTAATGCGGCATCAATGAGTTTACGCGCACCTTCGGTGATCACGTGTCCATCCACCGATGCTTGTTTTTTCGGCTCTTCTGGGATAAGTGCTCCATCAGAGTCTTCCTCGTATTCCTCGGCAATCACCTGCTCTGTCAGAGGGTCTTTTGCCGGGGTCTTGTTCTTCTTGTTCTTCTTCTTTGCCTTCTTGGCAGCACCGGTAGCAAAGACGGCTTTGGGTCCGTTTCCTGGAGTCAAGCATTGATCGGTACTTTCGGACATCTGGACTTCGGGATTGTCTCCGATGTCCATGTCATCCTGCGCTTTGGGAGAGTGTTCCCCGGATCCTTCATCCATGGCTTCTCCTTCTTCTGCAGCTTTGGAGTTGTTCTCCTCTTCATATTCCGTGGAGAACTTTCGGAAATCTGTTGACGTCATCGATTCATCTGAGGATGCGGGTACGTAGGCGTTTGTTCCAATTGCCTCCAGCACAGAGTCGGTGTTTTCTCCAGCATCGGCAGAGCTGGATCCAGATCCCACGTATCCGACGAAGTGCGACGCGTGCTTCCTGAGGTACCTGCGGCTTTCGGTATCAGCCATGTCGAAACTTTTGATGGTCTCGAGGATTGCATCAGCGCTTTCGCCTTGCAGTATCATACGTCTTAGTGTGTACCTTAGGAAAGGTCTGTCTGTCCCGGCATCATCAGAGCCGGAATCAGTGTCGTTGATATGCTCCTTCTGGATTTCGACTTCTATGGGTGGGTCGATCTGGGATCCGGCTTCTCCAGGGAGATCCACTCCAGATTCGACTTGGACCGCAAGATCTTCTTCAGGCTCAGATTTCTCCACTATCTCTGCAACTGGTGCGGGCTGGGTGGGATTAGAGTTTTCTGAGATTTGGAACTCTGCCGCCTCCGCGGACAAAGGGGACCCAGAAGATTCTTCTGCCTCTATCATCACCGCTGGGTGGGTTGGGCAGGTTCAGCGAAACCGATGTAAACATCGATCTCGCCAAAAGACATGATTGTGCAGGCAGTCACGGCCTCCCTAGCCGGAATCCAAGTCTCGTCGAGAACGATGAGAGGGATGTCGCTAGCGTAGAGGATGCGACCGACAGGGATAGTCTCGCCGATTCCGATTCTTGCAGATTCCGCTCGGAACACAGATCCGAAGCTCACTTGCCCCACGGTGGGCGCCAACTATCGTCGGATTGAGGACAAGTACGCCATGAGGGGGTCCTCGAGGCGTGCGGAAGAGAGGGGTGTGAGACGTACGGTATTCCGGGACGGTGAGCACACAAGTTTACCCAGGTTCGAATCCGCTGGCTTTGGACGAATCCTACTCCTGCTAGCAATCCAGTAATACGGCAGAGCCGAAATATGGGTTACAAAGGTTTCGCCTGTGCGAGTTGAGGGTCTAAAGTATTGGGTGCCCTAAAGGCTCTCCCTAGGACGGCTTATATAGATATCCGGCCTAGGGTTTACAGGAGAGATCTATCCGGCTACGACTAAGAGTCGGTTACAGAGTACATCTTGAACTACAAGTAACATTATGGGCCTAAGTCGGTAAGTCTTCTGGGCCTTCCCGTAGCCGGATTGGACTCTGTCTTTCTCCCTGACTGGGCCGCCCGTGAAGCAAAGCTCTAACCTGAAGTGGGCCACCCTGGTCAGTGAGGAACTGTGAGGATACTCGGAAAGTATATCCCCAACAACGGGTTCGTTGGGTACCTGATAAAATAGAAACTAGATTCAGTATTCGGTAAGACCTCAGCGGCTCGAACTGAATTACACTAATTAAAAATTCCAAATTCGAGCCTGCGGACTTGGGTCTGATGTAGTTCAACCTTGTTTTTTCCCAGGAGCAATTAACTGATTCCTGATTCATCAAAAGCATCAGACTCGTTGTACCATGTAACGTCCCAGCATTAGACCTTAGAAATAAGCTGAGATAAGTTGTGTGAATTGCCTTTATGCATAAAAAATCCGGGGAATTTTTGCGCAAAACTAAAAGAGATATAGAGGGATCGAGATCTCTCTTGTTCGGATGGAAATGTTAGGGCAAGTGTGATAGATTTCGACATGACCCCTATGGAACCTATGTGTTTTGAGGAAGAGTGATTGAAATTCAATTCAAATATGAGTCATAGTATAATTGAGTATTCAAATGATATATTTGAATATAAAGATAAGTGAAAATGAGTCATAATAATAAGTAAATAAATGAATGATTATTTATAAATAATGTACAAATAGTTACAAAATTCTAGAATACAAAATAAGAAGTTACACTTTATTTTATTTTATTACATGTATGAATAAATTAAAAGACAAATTGACATTACAATAAGAGGGAAAGTTTAACTTTATTAAATAAGTTATACAATATTACATTGTATTCACATTATCCAAACAGAAGATCAATTACAAATGAGTAAAATAAAAACCTAAACTTATTTCTAAGTTGTCTCTTTATCTTCATTAGTCTTGTTCCCTACAAGCAAAAACAACAAACAAAAGAAATGGAAAACAAAGGGTATGGGGGTTATTATACTCTCAGGTTGGCAATGAAATGAAATGAAATGATTGGTCATCATTGAGTGTTATTAAAAGGGGCCAATATAGAATCTGTTCTTATCAAGGTTTTTGCCTCAGACAATTTGCATCACTAGCAATAGAGGGGCAAGTTTCACCATGAGTAAGAAAAAGGGGACAGTCAAAACAGAAAAAGAACACATCCTTACCCAAGCATATCCACCAGAGATATTTTTAGATCATGAAACTTGAACCAGGACAGGCCCCGCATGTAAGCAGGCTAGCAGCTTACACACTGCATGCAACTGTTGTGGTGTCAACACAGCAAGGAGAGTTTAGGAAGTAGATAAGGGAGGGAGCTGCCATAGCACAACTGCTAGAGTACTATTCATTTCTCTACCCAAGCAAGGACTCAAGCACTTCACCTATCCATCAAGGCACACAAGAGATAGAGCACCAGCCACAGTACAACACTAGCACCAGAGGTATCCATTTAACTTCATAACCAAGAAACCACACCAGCCAAACAATACACACCTGATCATCCAAACTCTCACAAGATGGTGACTTAAGGAGGGGGTGGAGCAGGTGGACAGAAAGATCAAGGACAAGATTCCAGGATCCAGAAGTAGCAGGAGCACCACCAGGAGGTGAAGGACAAGATCAAACCAGCAAAGCAAGCTAGCAAGATCAAGCAACCAGATCAACCAGCAACAACACCAAAAATTCAACTGTGGTGAGTAATATAAAACCCTCACATGATCTAACTATCTCATCTAGATAAGAAGTCATGTGTTGTTTTATACTTAATCTCTCAGAGATCACCCAAGTGGGGTGAATCCATCATAGAGGAATTTTGAATACAAAAGCCATAAGTAGAATATACAAACTAAACCAGGATCTCAGACCAACATCCTTGATCCTGGATAGAAATTCCATATTTCAATATAAACATAGCCAAGGTTATGAATTCTGGGCACATCTCTTAAAAGAGTAGCACCCCAGAATCCATAGATCTTATGGATCCATATAAGCACACCAACCATTTTATCAAAAGGATTCCAGAATAAGTAACTGGTATCAATACCAGAACATATCTATGAGGGACAGCAAGATAGGAAACTAGTTCCTACGCCTCAGACCAACATCATAGGCAAAGATGCTTAAAAGAAGCTTTCAACTTATCTTTGGCATTTATCCAATCTTAAGCACTGAAAAAATAAAGCCTAGTAGTAGAACCAACGCTTGTGTGCCATTTTAATGATGGTGTCACAAGAACAAGTTCTAAAACCCAAGCAAAGCAATTACTTAGCTTTCATAAATAAACTGGCAAGCCATTAACTATCATTTTCCTGGAATCAAACACCTAAAATCATCATCAAGTTTATCTATACATCATTAGATCATCATTATAATAGCATGTTAACACTCAATCTGTATGTGACTACAATCCAACATTTAAAAAATGAAGTGAATAAATCACTGATAGAACCACTGTCAATAACAAGATCATGACAGTAGAGAACTTCCAGATTACAAGAATCCACAAGTAATAATCCCACAGTAGCACCATCATTTAGTCAACTAGCAGAGTGGCCCGTGCACTGCATGGGCAGCATTTTGTCCGTATTTTAGTTCCATAATAAAGTTATTATTCTTTGCAATAAACTATTGTATTCTTTTGATCTAAAATGCTATATATGTAAGAAATATAATTCCCTCAAAACCATTGGAATTATTGTATTACACTTGCTCATCGATTTGATTTTCCTTATTGCTGCTATCAAAACATTGAATACAATATCCTTATTTTGGGAAACTTGGAAAAATAAGTTAATTTATATCATCTCAATTATCCCCATAAGGCATGTCCATCTAGAGTTCATTACTGGGGAACGACGCTAATATCCAAAACTATTTCAGTATATTTTTATTTGCGGTGCTTTTGATATTTCGATGGCTATATATGTTTGCATGTTCTATAGCATACCATGGGTAACGGTTTGCGTCGTAAAACCCAAACATCATGTGTAAAATACCCAAATATGGTAGGTCAAGTTATTGTATTTCGCCATGGCACTTCAAGATTATGTGGATTACTATCAAGAAATAAATTTTGACCATATGGAGAAAAGAATTGGGCTTTCTTTCGCAAAATGCAAATCTTGCTTGATTAAGCGCAACACAATAGATATATGTATATTTGTGAAGAGTATATGTGGGACCATGTAATCAATTTACCAATTGAACAACTCATATTATAGTCTACTGTGTGGATAAATGAATACGTTCCTAATTTTTTTCAAGGTTTCCTAGAATAAAAGTTTCCATAGATAAGATAACCAATTAGTTTATCAATCGTACCTACCAAGTATATCTAGTAAATGCAAAATGAATACATAAGAGATATGGGTTTTGGATGCCATAGAAAATTTATTTAGATATGATTATTTATAGGTAGCCTTTTATTTCGAGTACATGAGGCATATAAAATGACAAGTTGCTATCATAGAAGTTGTATCACTTTATGTGCGAAGCATCTTGGAAATATGAGCATGTACCAGGCAACTAAAATTACTTATGTTGCATCTCATCAATAGAAATACCAGGTTAATTATATGCCACTTTTCATTTTGTGCTAAAAAGGAGGAAAAGAACTTAACACAACAATTTTTAAAACATACCATAAACACGTGGTACATACAATCTAAGTACAGAAAGAAGCACATGGGTAGTGCAAGCCTGACTCAAGTCACTACGAACTCAACTTTGGAGCAAAAAATATATATTTTGATTATAGACTTATAGTATGTAGAAATTGGATGTGTTATCACCTCCATTAAAATAAACCCGGCTTCTTCGTTCATATTGTGTGTTGCCGTCTGAAATAAAAATTTATCCATAGATTAATTCTCCAGTTTAATTATTTTAAGAAATTTATCAACTCATTTAGGATTTCACATGTCTAGTCATCCTAGAAACTGGAACATTCAAAGAAGAAAGATTAAGACCTTCGTTGAAAGTACAACTATAGTTTTCCCTTTTGTGAGAAGTGAATACCATACTAATACTATTTCTCTAGTAAGGTATCTAGTGACATGATTCAGAAAATATCCACTAAAAGACTCAAAATACAATGTGAAAAAGATGAAACGGTAGAGAAGTATTACCGCAAGTCGAAGCACAAGTGAATACCATACTAATACTATTTCTCTAGAAAGGTATCTAGTGACATGATTCAAAAAATATCCACCAAAATACTCAAAATACAATGTGAAAAAGATGAAACGGTAGAGAAGTATTACCGCAAGGCAAAGCATTTATCCATTGTGAGTACTCTTGCACACTGACCTAATTTTTTACATACAATTGTAATACAATAATTATTAGATAAATAGCATTTATAATTAGAGTTCTTGATAGTATATTTCCATCATATTCAACAATGGAAGTATACAAGGAAAAATGAATTACCTTGACTTGTGATTTTTATATGCTTGGCTCCTTTGAGGTTTGCATGTTCTACTGTAAGACATGTGTATAATGTTTTCTTCTAACTACTCGCGTGATCATTCTGATTATTGACTTATCCAGCTGTTTCCACCTCTTTGAGTATAGATCCAATGCGTCATAGACTTACCAAACTTTAGTGCATATTCATCTGAAAAATCATAAATATTCAATAAAACTTATAGGAGTTCCCTAAGAATAGCCATTATATGATCTAGTGTACCAATAATGCAGTGCCAATGGAAAAAAATTCTCATCAACTATATTGACCCTCGGTGCCATTTTGGCACTTAAATACCGAACGAAGTTAGAATGACCAAATTTAGCTTTTTGTATTAACAGTACTTCTGGCCAAAATAATCAAGAAGAATGGAACCATTACACCATAGACCAAGTAATGGGGAAGATGTAAAGTTGTGGAGTGGAGAATAAGTGTATTTTTTCCATGATATATGATGGAAAGAATCATAGCAAATAATTTATTTAGTATGAGTATTGAGGGCTTAAGCTAGGTGTTCACATTTCTAGGGGTCTGAGCTCACATGTAAACAGTTAGCACTTTAGAGCTAGTAGTTAGTACTATATTAAAGTACTATACTAATGTGTACTGAAATCAAAGGACGTTGCTAAGCTATACAGGTATAGATGTTTTGTTTAGAGTCCTCTCGTTCTTTGCTACTCCCTCTGTTCAAAAATATAAGATGTTTTAGCTTTGTGAATTGAACATATTTAGATATTTTTAGTGTATAAATTCGTAGAGGTTCGGAGTGAATCTATACACTAAAAAATATCTACATACATTCATTTTACAAAGCTAAAATGTCTTATATTTCTGAATGGAGGGAGCATAATCATGGGAGAAAAGAAGAAAATAGGCACCAAGAGTCATTGGAAAAAATAAGAAAAAATTGCACAAACTACTACTTGTATTGCTTCAACGCGGTGCAGCTAATGACGTCCTTACGTCGTCCAACATGGGTACTTGATCTGAATTCAGTAAAAGTGCCCCAACTTCTTCTTATGTTTATATGCGAGCCATGCTCATGTACACATATTGTATTGCTGCTACACTTTCAAAACCGAAAGGTTGAAGAGCTAGTTGAAATCATAAATTTTTATTACTTCTTTTTTGTAAATATTGTTGATTGACACAGGTCTTGCCAGTAATTGATATCTAATCGATTTACCAGGAAGAATAAAAGAAGTACAGAGATATAGAACTTAGTTGCCGGCCAAATTTGCATCCAACTAAGCATCACTCAAAATCTTCCGCCCCCTCCATGATGGGGACCTCCAGAAAAAGGAGAGGGCAATGGGGAGAACCGCTGCCTAATCAAAGTGATTGATCCTCGGGTGGCAAAATCAATCTTCTCTGTGATCATCACCAAAAATTACCAGCTAGCATCCCTAATGCCTGAATCTATTCATGCGGGAGAACGCCATGAACCAGGGGCTTGTTCGTCTGCGGTACCAAAGTTGGCAGGCAGCACATGGTGGTACCTAAGTTGCCTGAAATTACCGCGTTTCGAAAAGTTGGGCCGCCAACTACTGAGAGGCGTCATTTCGAGGCAAACTCATCTCACCCCGCCAAATACAAACATTCCGATAAACCGCCCCGTGAAGTAGATGGTCGGGACCCACATGTCGATTATCTGTCCGTGACGCGGGCGCCAACACGGTAACCTCTTAGGCAAATCGAGCAGCTAAGTGGATTGGATGCGTTGACCAATTTCACATATCAATTCCTAGCTTTCTCCTAGCACCGGCGGCGTCGGAATCCACCCTCCAGGCAGGACGATCCCTTTGGACATTTGACTTGCTGCGCCCAGTTGCTGTGCCCAGTCGCTGATACCGAGCTCCAATGGCGCATGCCGTAGCCGCCGTTGCGAGGCTCTAGCCCGCCTCCGCCGCCGATGAGCCGAGCAGTTCGGAGGATTGCAGATCCTACTATCAAGGAAGAAGAAGTTCTGCCTACAAGCGGGTGAGCTACACTAATTACAACTGCTAGCTGGCTACTGAACCTCAGATTGTTCGTTAGCCCAACGCTTACAAACATATTTTGTCCACAGTTTTCTGTCAAGTGGGATCGGCGCGGACCCCACTTACCTGGTTACGGTAGTCCTCTACAGGTACGAATCCAAGGGAAAGTGGTATGGAGGCCATTGTTTCACGATGGAAGAAGCGCCTGCGCAGATCTGCACTATATCTGGTATGGTTGCTGCTCTACGTAATCATGTTGAAGTATGGCCGACGCAGACTGCAAAGTTCAGCTTCATGGATGAACGTGGCATCCATGTTCCTATATGGTGTGACAGTCAGCTAATTGGGTTGATGAAAAGGTATGCTTCAGATTGCATGTTTGAGCTCAATTGTGATGTACTGGATGTGGAAGCTGCTGCAACTGGGAGTCGCCCTTCTATTCTTGGACAGGGTGGTTGCTCGAACGCAATTAGCTCCTGGTAAGCAAAGGTCGCTTGGGGTTCGCATGTTTGTGCTGAATTGTATTTTTTGTTTTATTTACTCTGTAGATATTTGGCAGTTATGCAACAGTCTTGTTTCTTTGACAGGAAGCGCCGCAAGGTTAGAAACATGACTGCCGGGTCAGTCATTTTGCTGCCCAAAGAAATTAAAACGAGTCGAAAGATGATGCTGGACATGATTCTGGTGCCCATTGTCCCGGCGATGCAGAGTACGTGAAGCTAAGAAAATTGGCACCGAGGAAGAGGAAGAAGGCAGGAAATGAAGAAGCCATTGGATGTGAAGGCTTGGCACCCAGGCTACGAAAGAAGGCTGCTGGCAATGAAGATGCATAATAGTGTGTTGAACTTGAACCTATATATGTAATTCTATTAAATTCTGGAGCTCTGTGTGTGGCACGTTGCTGGGTGAAACAATCTACCCACGTTCTCTGAGTAAAATGTAGCGCGACTTAGGGTTTGGAAAACGCCTGAGTCAGTAGTTGAATCCGAAATTGTGATTGTGCCACTGCTATCTGAAAACAAGGATCCACCGGTTCCATGATTGCTGAGGGGCAGGAGGTCTCCAAATACGACAAAATGTAAGTGGCGCAGAAATAAATTATTTAAGCTGCCACACTCCACGAAGCAGCAACTTATTTCAGATGCTGCGCAACAATGTGGCAACATAAACAGCAATGTTCTCACTGATAATGCCCAGATGAGGAGGAAATGGGTACCACTTTCTGGCCTAATCTTGAGCCCGTCTATCTCACCGCCTCTCTACTCCTGCATCCCCTGCATCTGGCGAAGCTCTCGGATCTCCAGTAACCGGATGTACGTGCTTCCACATTATAAATTATGGTTATTCCATTTGCATGCGGCCAAATCCACGTAGATTGCGTTTAAAAAAATCACCAATGTCAGAATACACTAGTAGAAAAGGGGTCTTTGGTCCACGGCCACGTTCCCAATCCGGGACAGAGATCTAAATCGAGGCAGAAATTCATCTAAATCACAAATCTTCCACAAATTAATCGAGACAGAGATCGAAATCGCGGCATTTCATTAATTCAACCAAAAATTCTTCTAAACAAAGGTGCGATTTCACATCCTACATTAATTCAACCAACTAGTCAACAATTTCACGTTCGCTGCCACTGTCCTCCGAGCCGCCGGCTTCCTCGTCTTCGTCGGATGGAACCTCCACGATTTCCACATTGTACGTGAGACGGAGCACCTCTTCGCGGCGAGCTGCGGCGATGACGGTGAACTTGGTCCATCCAGGGACGGACCAGAACCTCTCCCGCCCTTCTCGGTTGCGGAGATCCCGGTGCACCACGCGCCCGTAAACGATGCGGTTGCCAATCTTGGCCTTCCGCTCCTTCTTGAACAGCACCGGCTAGTACGGGTTGGCCGCCGCGTACCGGGGCAGCGCCCTCTTCCATGCGGGCATCTGGCGGCGGCGCACCGCGATTTTGCTCTCCATCACAGCTCCGCCGAGGAAGAGAAGCGGAGCCACCGGCACCCCCGCATAGCTGATGCGCCATCCGTGGGGCACCGTCGCGGCCGGCAGCGCGAGGATGTCGAAGTGCGAGAACATCACCACCTCGTAGAAGTTCAGCGAGGGCATCTCCATGGCGGCGTGGTGGATATTGGAGAGGGAGCGAGGGGTAGACGGCGCGGTGGAGATTGGAGAGAGCGAGGGGATGGGCGACGAAGCGACGAGCTGTGGCGCCTCCTATTTGTTCACGAGGACGACGAAGCGACGGGCGGAATATCTGATGGGGATATGCCTAAGGGGGTATGCTCAGCAGTGGGTTTCGAGTGGGCCGGAAGGCTCGCGAGTACACCTGAAGGACAGCGACTGGACTTCGAGGAAGGAAGAGGCCCATCGACTGGCGACTAGAAGCCTAGGAGTGTAGCGGAGGCCCAGTCGGATTAGGTCAAAGGCTCCCGGATCCTTATCTTGTTCGGGGGTAACTTGTAAACCCTGGGAGGTGCTTCATATATAAACCTCCCTAGGGTAGAGTAGAGACTCACATTCCATCATACACCCCCTCAAGCGACTCGCCGCCCAGCCGCCGAGCTCGCCACCCTTGTAAACTCGCTCTCTCATAATATAACCTAGCAGGAGTAGGTCTTTACCCTCCGGGGGGCCGAACCTGGGTAAACCCTTGTGCACCTGCCCCCATCTCGCACCGTAGATGGCTGCCAACTCTTCCTCACAAAACTCTCAATCGCCGCCTATGGCAGCGACTGCCGTGGCCATTTCCACGACAGTGGCGCCCACCGTGGGGCATAGTGGGACTAGCCTGAGTTCTGCGGCGAGACCCTACTCGCCGATCGAGCGGCCGTTCGCCACCGGCCGCATGATCGCCTTCGGCGGGATCTTGCAGATCCTACCCAACAGCTACATCCCGGCGTCGCGCCCGATCACACACGCCGCGGTGATGCCGATCGGATCCATCAACCTCTTCGTCGGCTTTACCGGCGCGGTCGACCCAGCCGCGACCATGATCGTTGGCGGATCGCCTCCACACCGCGATCTTCTCTCGGAGGAGCAGGTCCGTTCCATTAGGGGCCTCGTCACCGAGTACGACTCGGCCGCTAGCGACGCGGTCGAGACCAACGTCGCCACTAACGACGACGCCTTGAACGACAACGTCGACTCCGCGACCCCCGCATCGGCCAACGGATCCATGACCGCCGCGTCGCGGGAGGACTCCATCACGCGAGTCTCCAACCCCGAAGACTTTGAGGATCCCTCCATACTGGGGATCTTCGACTCTGAATCCGTCTCGGAATCCCCCGAGGATCTTCGCGCCAGATCCAATCGCTTCAACGCGATTTACATGGCGAGAAGCGCGACCGCCCACCCAGATCCGTTCTCCACGCCGATTCTGCCGACCGCGATGGCCACAGAGGTGGAACAAGCCCGCTTGCGGTTCCAGGAGGCGCAGCGCAACGAACTCGCCGAGCGCGAGAAATACCGCCTCGAACGAGAGACGGCAAAGGAGCTATCACTCTATCACCAGCGCCGCATCAGGACCCGCCTGAACCCCGATGTTCAGGGCCGCGTCCTGAACTTCAACGACGAGGGCGACCCCACACGCGCCGCCGAGCGCGAACACGGCGAGAACGCGCCGCCAGGAGGAGGCAACCCTGCAGGACCACCACCTGGAGCACCGGCGAATGGGGTCACTCCACCACCCATGGGCCGTGCGCCCCCACCTGACCAACCATGCATCATCATCTCGCCTCAAGCCCGGGACGCCAACGGGCTACCACTGTACTCCACCCCAATGGACAACGTCGTCGCGGCCGATGCCGCGATCGCCAACCTCGATGTCCAAGGCGACAGCGCGCTACAGATCCAGTATGCCAAAGCCCTACTCGTCAGGGCCATTGAGCAGCAAGCCGTGGGAGTAGATCCGCGTGGGCGGATGTATTCCCGCTCATCAGCAAGCAGGGCGGCATCGAGCGGCTACCCAACCGTGGCCAACGCGATAGTTTGCCCACCACCCCGAACACTGGCAAACCAACCGCGAGACGCCAACACCGCGTTGTCAACCAACGAGCCGCGGCCTGCGAACAACACCATCGCCGCAAACAGGCAACCACTCGATGCTCGAACACACATCATCAACAATCAGGCGTGGCGGTCGCGCCAGCCCTACGACTTGCGACACACCCTCACCAACCGCGGCGACCCGGAGCCAAGAGGCTCACTCAGTCGAGTCAGGCCACAATTCTTTGGACCCATGATCCGCGAGGAAAAATACCCCGCCAACTTCAAGGCCCCCAAGGAGATCGAGAAATATGACCCGACGTACGACCTCGCCGTCTGGCTGGACACATATCTCATGGCAATGGGGACCGCAGGCCACACCGACCTGCTCGCCGCTCGCTACCTCCCCCTGATGATGGAGGGCGCGACCCGGCAATGGATCAATACGCTACCCGCCGACAGCATCGACTCCTAGGAAGAAATGCGGGACGCCTTCGTCAGGCACTTCGAGGGTTCCTAGACCTGCGCCACCACCATCGAGGACCTGGAGCGATGCATCCAGGGACAATGCGAGTCGACCCGCCGGTGGATCCAAAGGTGGCAAGAGCTGTGGATAAACGCCTCCGGCGTCCACCTAGACACAGTGATACACTGCTTCAAAAACACGTGCCGGTACGAACCTTTGGTCGCCAAGATCAAGAGGGTCTACCGGACGCTCGACAACATCCCCGACCTCCTCGAGATTGCCAAGCGCTACACGGAGGAAGATCTCAATCAAGACTCTGACGACGAGTCGGGAGGAAGACGGCGCACCAGCATCCATGACAGCGGGCGACTACGTGACATGCGCTACAGCAACACCCGCATCACCAGCAAGCGTCAGACCGATGGGCGAGTCGACTTCGTCGCCAACGCCGGCTACGGCCAACGCGACTCCAAGAACTACCGCCGTGACAGAGGAAACTACCGCGACAGCGGGAACTACCGCGCGAACAACGCGACGAGGCCAAAATTCGACCCCGTTGCCCTGCTTAATCAGCCCTGCATCTACCACAGCAGGAAGGGAAAACCAGCCACCCACACCACCGCCGACTGCCACTCTCTCAAAGAGATCGAGAAGGCAAGACGTGCAAGGAAGGACCCCAACAACAACCAACCGCGGGACAACAGGAACGGCGGTGGCTTCGGAACCGTTGTCGGGTCGCTTCATAGCTTCACCGGGCTCGGCACCAAGCGTGAGAAGAAGGTACTCGCCCGCGTGGTCGCCGTTAATGCGGTGACGCAAGTCGACATCCCCCGCTTCCTAAACTGGTCCGAGCAAAGTATCACCTGGAGTCGCCAGGACCACGCGCCAAGAATCGAGTATCTAGGGCGACCCTGGTGGTCAGGCCAAAGGTGGCCGACTACTGGCTGCCCAAGACACTGATGGACGGTGGGAGCTCCATCAACATCCTATACCTCGACACCTTCAAAAGGCTTCAGCTCCTACAAATAGCCATCGAGCCAACACTGACGACCTTCCACGGCATTGTCCCCGGTCGGAAGGCGTACCCGATCGGGAAGGTGACGCTGCCAGTCACCTTCGGTACCCGGCAAACTACCGCACGGAGAGGATCGTCTTCGAACTAGTAAACTTCCGCAGCCCCTACCACTGCGTCCTAGGCTGCCAGGCATTCGCAAAGTTCATGGCGACCCCACACTACGCCTACAACATGATGAAGCTCCCCGGGCCGAGCGGCATCATCACCGTCCACGGCAACCCCGATATGGCCGTGGAATGCGAGGAAAAGGGCACCGAGCTCGCCGACACCGTCATCGCCGCGGAGACTGATCACGCGGAGGAGCTCGCGAGATACACGGGCAACATCAACAAGGACGATCCCACCATCCTGAAGAAACTAATCGCCACGAACTCCACGTTCGAGGCGACCACGCACACCCGCACCGTCGAGCTCGTCCCAGGCGACTCCAGCCAGACAGTCACCATCGGGGCGCATATGAGCCCTGCATAGGAAAGCATGCTCATCGGGTTCCTCCGTGAGAACCGCGACATCTTCGCATGGAAGACATCTGACATGCTAGGTGTCCCGAGGGTACTCGCTAAGCACAAACTCAATGCCGACCCCAAGGTGCGACCAGTAAAACAGTCGCTATGGCCCTTCAATGAACAACACCGTCGAGCAATCGCCGAGGAGGTCTAGCGCCTGCTAGCCGCGGGCTTCATCCGGCCAATTAAGTACTCCAAGTGGCTAGCAAACCCAGTCCTGGTTCTCAAAAAGAACAACACCTGGAGAATGTGTGTAGACTACACCAACCTCAACAGCGCCTGCCCGAAGGAGGAGTTCGTCCTACCGCGCATCGATCAGATCATCGACTCGACCGCGGGATCGGAGTCGCTGTGTTTTCTCGACGCTTACTCTGGTTACAACCAGATCAAGATGGCGGTCGAAGACGAAGAGAAGACGGCGTTCATCACGCCATTCGGCGCGTTCTGCTACACGGCCATGACATTTGGTCTCAAGACCGCAGGTGCCACATATCAGAGGTGCATGCAGGAGTGTCTAGCGAGCCAAATTGGCCGCAACATCCATGTCTACATCGATGACGTGGTGGTAAAATCCACCCGCCAGGACGATCTACTCGCCGACCTAGCAGAAACCTTCGCAAATCTACGGAGTTACAACATCAAGCTGAACCCCGGAAAATGCACCTTCGGCGTACCCACTGGACAACTTCTAGGGTACGTAGTCTCCAAGAGAGGCATTGAGGCCAACCCCACCAAGATCGACACCATCACGCGACTCGGGAAACCCGAGTGCCTGCGCGACGTCCATAAGTTGGCAGGGCGAGTCGCGGCTCTCAGTCGCTTCATCCCTCGACTAGGCGAGAAGGCAATGCCCCTATTCCGCCTGATGCACAAGAACCCAACGTTCCAATGGGACGTAGAGGCTGACAACGCACTGAAAGCACTCAAAGAAGTGCTACTAGCGGCACCACTACTCGCCGCGCCACTCGATAGAGAGCCAATGCTCGTCTACGTTGCGGCCTCCAATCGGGTCGTCAGCGCCGTGATGGTCATCGAACGACCAGAAGAGGGCAAAGAGTGCCCCATACAGCGCCCAGTATACTACATCAGCGAAGTCTAAACAGACTCACGACAGCGCTACCCGCAATATCAAAAACTGGTGTACGCGGTATTCCAGGCACAACAGCGACTCCCACACTACTTCTAGGAGCAGCCAATAACGGTGGTATACTCCGCGCCCCTGCAAGACATCATACGCAATCGCGATGCGACTGGGCGAGTCGCCAAGTGGGCCGTCGAGATCGGTGTCCACAACTACAAGCCCCGAAAAGCGATCAAGTCGTAGGCCCTAGCCGATTTCCTCGCCGACTGGGAAGAGGCACAGCAGCCAGAGAAGCTCCCATACCTTCACTACTGGTCGGTCCACTTCGACGGCTCCAAGAACGCCGACGGCGCGGGGGCTGGGGTCATACTGACCTCCCCCAAAGGAGACAAGCTCCCCTACGTGCTCCACCTCGACTTCACACCCTGCACCAACAACGTGGCGGAATACGAGGCCCTCCTCCACGGCATGAGAGCCGCCAAGGAGATGAACATCAATCGCCTACGATGCTACGGCGACTCCGACCTAGTCGCCGGCCAAGTGGCCGGGACATGCGACACTGTTTCCCCAACAATGATAGCATACCGCCAGGCTATCGACCAACTGGGAGGACACTTCGACGGCTACTCCATCGAGTGGATCGACAGGCGTAAAAACGAGGAGGCGGACGCACTCTCCCGCATCGGGTCGGCTCGACAGACGCCACCAGTAGGCGTCTTCCTTGACATCATCCACAAGCCCTCCATCAACTCACCAAAGGAGATCGACGTCGGGATCCCACTACAACCAGAACCATCCTTAGTCGCCATGGTTGTAGAACCTAGCGACTGGACAATGCCATACGTCGCCTTCCTGGAACACAAACTCCTACCAAGCAACGAGACAGAGGCGTGAATGATCGTACGCCGCTGCAAATCCTTCGTCATCATCAACGGCGAGCTCCACAAGCGCAGCGTGACTGGCATGTTCTAGCGCTGCGTATAGCCAGAGGAAGGCCGCAAGATCCTCCAGAACACACATGCAATGACACTGGTGGATCCATGTGTGGTTCATGGGAAGAACACACATGCAATGCCACAGGTGATATGTGGTCTGTGAGAAGAACACACATGCAATGACTCTGGTGATATGTGGTTTGTGAAAAGAACACACATGCAATGACTCTAGCTGTGGTTAATGAGAAGAGCAGACACGCAATGACACCGGTGATATGTGGTTTGTGGGAAGAACACACATGCAATGACTCTAGTGATATGTGGTTTGTGAGAAGAACACACATGCAATGACTCTAGTTGTGGTTCATGAAAAGAGCAGACATGCAATGACACCGGTGGATCCATGTGTGGTTCATGGGAAGAACGCACATGCAATGACACTGGGTGTGGTTCATGATATGGTCTGTGAGAAGAACACACATGCAATGACTCTGGGTGTGGTTCATGATATGGTTTGTGAGAAGAACACACATGCAATGACACTGGTGGATCAATGTGTGGTCTTTGGGAAGAACACACATGCAATGACACTGGTGATATGTGGTATGTGAGAAGAACACACATCCAATGACTCTAGCTGTGGTTAATGAAAAGAGCAGACATGCAATGACATTGGTGGATCCATGTGTGGTTCATGGGAAGAACACACATGCAATGACACTGGTGGATCCATGTGTGGCCTATGGGAAGAACACACATGCAATGACACTGGTGGATCCATGTGTGGTTCATGGCAAGAACACACATGCAATGACACAGGTGTGGTTCATGATATGGTTTGTGAGAAGAACACACATGCAATGACACTGGTGGATCCATGTGTGGTCTGGGAGAAGAACACACATGCAATGACACTGGTGGATCCATGTGTGGTCTATGGGAAGAACACACATGCAATGACACTGGTGGATCCATGTGTGGTTCATGGGAAGAACACACATGCAATGACACTGGGTGTGGT